>CM035435.1:35892320-35902320 GCA_020310875.1 Ceratopteris richardii | reverse complement strand
CGTTAGGGTAGTTCTACTCAATGTTTTTAGATACAGTCATTTTTTGTGCAGTAGGGTATTTTAGTGAGTGGCCATGGCTGAAAGAAATGATGTTTTCAGTATGTTGGTTGTCGAGGATAAGTTGGACGGTACCAATTACCCATTGTGGGTTTTTATGATGCATCATGTATTTGTTGCAAAAGGATTGGGGAATATTGTGCAAGGTGTTGAAAAACGTTCTATTTCACCTTCAAACAGTGTTGTTGAAGGTGATGTAGATGGTGTTGAAGATGGTGATATTCTTCATGTTCTTGTTCGTGTTGTGGTTCCTGTTGCAGCTACTGTAAAGCAAATTCTTTGGATGGTAGAGATGCTTAGGCACATGCATTGATAGCCTTGTCCATCAAACATGCCATTATTCCTCACATTTGCTCTTGTAGAATAGCTAAGGATGCTTGTGATACGCTTACCACTTTATACCTGGCAAAGAATGAGGCTCATGTTGCTTACCTCCGAAAAGATTTGGAGTGAGCACATTAATGAAGGAGATTCCATGGACAGTTTTCGGGCAGAGATCAAAGATTTAAAGGAACAGTTGATTTCTGCTGATGAAGTTTTGCCTGAGAGTTCACTTGTGCAATCTATTCTAAATTATCTTCTCGATTCATATCAGAGTTTTGCGCCTACTCTTTGCTTGATGATGAAAGGCAATCCAAATGCCTTAACATTTGAGGAGTTAATCTCTATTCTATTGCAAGAAGATCAATCTAAGAAGAACAAATCCATTAAGTGTGTTGTAGATCAAGCTTTTCTGGCTAGTCAGAAGGGCAAAGGCAAATGGAGCTCTTCTACTAGTAAGCATAAATCTGCTAATTTTGCACAATCAAAGAAGGAAGACAGAGATGAGAAGACAACAAAAAAGAAAAAATTGTTTAACTGTAAAGGAGATGATCATGTCATAAAGAGTTGCCCAGAACTAGCTACTAAAGAGGCAAGGAAGAAAGAGGCTAGAATGGTTGTCGGAGAGGCCTCTACACCCAAAACAGAGTCTATTAATCTTGTGTAGAATGAAGAATGGGCATTTACCACTGTTTGTAGTTATGACCCATCTTCTCATGAACAATGTATGTCTGTAGTAGACTTAGATGTTTGATACTTTGATAGTGGAGTGACCAAACATATTACCTTGCAACATAGTTTCTTCACTTCACTCAAGCTTGCCCCTACAGGGAATAGTGTCACATGCACCAATAACTCCTCTTATCCTATTATGGGAGTTTGAAATATCATTCTAACTAATGTTGATGGTAGTTCTTTTACATTGTCAGATGCTTTATTTGTGCCAGGGATCAAGAAAAATATGTTATCAGTTTTAGCTTTAGCCAAGATTGGCTTAGTTGTGAAATTTGTTGATGACAGACGTATAGTTCATGATCTGTCAAATGCCGATGTCATTATTACTTTTGGAATCTTATGTCGTGGGCTCTATAAGCTCATAGACTAAAAAATATGTGAATGATTCATCATGTCCAGAACATGATTCTCAGGCTTTGTCAAATGCAAAGCTTTGGCATGCAGACTTTGGTCATCTAAATTTTGCTACTTTGCTACGCCTTCAGAAATCAAAAATGGTAATCTCTTTGCCCAAACTTGAGGCACCTGGTAAACATGTCTATGAAGGCTGTATTTTGGGCAAAATGCAATGTTCCTCATTCCCAAAACATGATTTTATTCGAGCTACTTAGAAATTGTAGCTTATTCATAACGATGCTTGTGGTCCTATGTAGATACCATCTTTTGCAAACTACCTTTTCTTCGTGACTTTCATTGATGATTTTTCCAATAATGCATGGCTATATCCATTGAAAGCAAAGTCCGAAGTGTTTATGTGCTTCAAACAGTTTTTGGTTTTGGTTGAAAATGTGTCAGCATGTAAAATCGGCATCTTCCATTTTGATCGAGGGGGGGAATATATGTCTTCTGACTTTAATGCATTTTTGGTTGAACATGGGATAAAACATCAGTGTACAGTGTCGTATACACCTCAACAAAATGGAGTTACAGAATAGAAGAACAAAAGAACAGATCACTCATAGAGATGGAGATGTGTATGGTCAAGAGTGAGGCTTTACCACATAATTTCTGGCTTGAGGTTGTTATGTGTGCAACATATGTACTTAACAGGTGTCCCACTAAAGCATTGCAGCCTATCACTCCATATGAGGCTTGGCATGGTCTCAAACCATCTGTTGCACTACTACTACATGTTTTTGGTTATCTGGCATATGCATTAGTTCTTGAACAACAACGCAAGAAATTGGATGATAAAGCAATGAAATGTATTTTTGTTAGGTATAGTTCTGAAAGCAAAGGCAATTGTCTGTATCATCCACAAACAAAATGCATTTTGGTTAGTCGTGATGTTGTTTTAGTGGAAGATGCTATTCAACCATTACTCTTATGTACTAAGGAGACATATGTTAGACATGTATGACACTTTGCTTCCTTTTTTTACAGGTGGATAGTCTAGTGTTGGTCCTAATGAAGCAACTTCTTAGCCTTTAGAGGTTTCATGTGATGATGGAGATCATTCCATTTCTCATGCAAATTTACATGATGCACTTGTTGATGAGAGAGTTGATATTGAGGAGGCAAAAACTATGCCAAAATGGCTTGTGCAGACTTTGCGTGATAGAAAATTAGATGCACCTCTATCATATCATACTCATTCATGCTCTCATAGTGCCTCTTTTGCATCAGATTGCTATGTTATGTTTGTCTCTAGTCTTTATTATGAGAATGAGCCTATTTCATTTGATAAAGCATAAAATTCAAAAAATTAGATGGCTGCTATGCAATCAAATATGATGCTATCATGAAAAATGATACTTCGTCTTTATGTGACTTGCCTCCTAGCAAAAAGCCCATTGGCACTAAGTGGGTATACAAGCTGAAGCATAAGTCTTATGGTCCATTTGAGAGGTATAAAGTTAGGCTTGTTGCAAAGGGTTATGCTCATGAAAGGGGCATTGATTTTGATGAGACTTTTGCTTCTACATGCCGAACGACTACTATTTGTAGCATACGTGCACTTGAAGCTCATCATGGTTGGAATGTACATCAATTGGACATTCAAACTACATTTCTGAATAGTGACTTGCATGAAGAAGTGTAAGTTTTTTAGCCTCATGGCTTTGTGCAAAAAGGGCATGAAAACCAAGTATGCAGGTTGAAGAAGGCATTATATGGTTTAAAGCAAGCACTACATCCTTGGTATGAAAAGATACATGTTTATCTGATTGCACATGGTTTTGAGAACAGTCCAACTGAGAGCACCTTATATGTTAATTGTGCTAATGATGTGCTTGTTGGAAATGAGGTAGGCCCTTGGCTCATGTCACAGGTCCATGGTTCCATAGGTCCAGCATATACAACATTAATTCCAGCAATCCTCAATATTGACAAAACATGAATATACCACAACTTAATCATACAGATGATGAGACAAAGATAGAGAAAGAATAGACGACATGTGTAAGGTGTTACATAAGCCATCGCTTACTCATAGTATCATATATACCAATATTCAATGTACAATGTGGGAGCAAAACTCTCAACCACTCTATGTGATGAGAAATAGATGAATGAGTGAATGTACAAATGTAACAAACATATTCAGATGTATGGGCAAAAATCTGAATATACATGAGATGTGTGACCTAATAGGTTATAGAAGAGTGAATATGAGTGACCGAAGGAGGAAGGATCAGCGTGAAACTGATAATCAACAAACCCTCATCTAACCTTAGGCTATGGAAGATCCTAAGTCAGATATGTGTGTGAAAAGATCACATACTTAAAAAGTAGCAAAGAATGCTAACAAGTTTGCTGCCAGAAATCCTCAAACTCATGTGAACACACCTTCTCAAACACCTCATCCAAATATGCATAAAGCATATACGTACTAATTCTCTTGTACCTATGCCAAATAGGACTCCTCCTGATATGAACGCTACTGCCTCCATAAATTCCAAGTAGTACATCTGTGCATAAAGAGAATATGTACCTGAATACTTAACATAAGATGTAAATCTTATGTTAACCACCATCCAATGTCTTTGACGTAGCCCGACATCTTCTTGTAGAAGACAATCTTCAACTACAACATGTAGACGGCCAATCCTCACCATCAAGCTACTAATGACCAAGTCTTCTTGCCATGAACAAGAGATAACCTCCTCTCCATGAGCTAGAGTGTGAGCACACCCTTCATCTTCTCCAAGAAGAATCATTAAGAAGAACTCCATAGCTGCTCCTCAACATGCTTCAAGTTAGCACCATGGCTGCCCCATGTGCTAGACGAAACACCACCTCTATTGAGGTCCAAGCTCCAAGCTTGTGTTGAATACTAGGTGAAGGATGAATACAATGAGCATGAGGCTCTTCTTATATAGTTTTGGTATAACTTGAAAAGCTCATCAAAAGCTCTTATCGAATAAAAAAGTTACGCGATCGCTTATGAATAAAGCTAATTTTATCATCGTCCATTTTGTTGTCCATGTGATTTGATTTTAATAAAACAAAAGCACAAAAAGACTTCGCGCTGCACCGATCGAGGATCAAACTCGGGTGCTTCCTTTGAGAGCACAATGGACTAACTAGCGCGCCTCACGCTGATGTTTGTACAAGGATTAAAATAGAGTACTACAGATGCTATACCATTTTGACCTTTCTTGATCAATTTCGACCAATTGGGATATGCACAATATGACATTGTTTTCCAACAATCCCCCTGCAATGTTATATTGGTACAAAGTGAACTGGATCTGCAAACTTCATAAGCTGCAAACTATCATAAGCTTCAAGCTTGTACTCGCGCACTTCAGAACTTGTTTTTCAAAAGTCTTCTTCAAAACTAAATTTGACTTTCTTTCAAAAAACCTGAACTTGCTGAATATGAACCATAATACTTGAGAAAATATACAAACTAGATATCCAATAGTGTTCTCATCAAGCAATCACTGCTTGATAACAAATATAGCATGAACTGTCTCTGCACCTGCTATCTCTTGTCTTCAAAAACCTGAAAACATACACTAGGATCCACATATTTGCATTTACCTTCCAAAAAGGTTTCTCAACGTACTTCTGTTGTGTCATGTAAATACACTAAACAAAATCAGGAACTGAATCCTGGAACCTGTGACTGACAACTCACAACTTAGTGTATTATGAACACTATTGGTTCATCTCTGGCTGTACTCAAGTCAAGTCAACTCAACTTAGTTGAAATCAACTGAAATTAACTCATGAGTCTCTTCAAAAGATCATATCTATGATGTCATCATGTCTTCATCCTTTAAATCCTTCATACCTCTTTCCTTCAGAACCTGGTATAAACATATATGTGCGCACTTCTGAAATATACCTTTCTGAAATATCACGCTTCTCTTCAATAGAACTCTGGAACCTTCTCCTAAACAGGAACATCCTAACAGGAACTTTCTCCAAACATTCTTTTTCTTCCTTCTTTTACAAAGCTGGAACATAAAGAGAACCTGACAAAGGAAATATAGGAATACCTGAAATAGGAATACCTATAAGTATGAATCTGCATTCTTTCACATATGGCTGAAAATAAGTCTTCATGTTTCATCACCCCCCTGGATGACTTAACACTAGTATCCAAAATTCTTCAAATATATCAGACTTTATGAAATCTGGAACATCTTCCTTCATAAATTTGATGTTCAGTGATCAATACCTGTATCTGAAACAAAATCTTTGAACCCTTTTTATTAGCATTCTGCAGATGCCAATAGCTTTCCATGTCATTCCTCAGCTTTCCAAAATCTAGAATAAGGTTAGCTGATCCTAACATAACAAAACCTTGTTGAAAGCTTTATAGGATTCATAACCTTTAGTAACATAACAAGTATCTTTGTTTTCTCTGCAACACAAATCTAATAGAATCTAAATCTTTGACTTACTTCTTTCAATGCTAAGAACTTTCTCAAACAAAGGATAGACAACTGACTCATAAATACTCAAGATCATACAAGATCTATCCAAGATCAATGATCTCTCTTGTGTAGAATCTGCTCTTATCAAACCTTCATGATTGAATGTTTGATTTGTTACCTGAATGTCTCCAAGTGTCCATGCTTCTTACAAAGTTGTAAAACTTTTCTGCAAACAAATCCTTCCCAAGAATTTGCAATTCCTACTTGAAACATAAGTGAACAAACTTCTCACCTTGAGAACTCCAAAAAGCTGCAAGTTGATACTTCATAACTTTCATATTTTACCCGGGTGAAATGTGACAGTACCTGCTTGATTTTCTTTTGGCTAACTCCACTTTTCAATCAAGTGATAGGATCTAATAGAACACCTTTTTGAATACAAGCATGTATCTGAAAATCTAGACAATCATAGAAAGGAGATTCTTCATTGATTTGTACATCAACAATCTGAATTTTCTGAAGTTTTCTGAAAATAGTGAATATGAGGTAACCTTTTCCAAACATAAAACCTCAACCCAAGTCTTCAACATTTGCTACAAAAAACTCTTTTACCTCAAGAGTTAGATAAAGAAGAAATATACTTCTCTACAACTTGTCATATACCACTGGTAGCTCTGTATTGACACTCCAAGAATTCTTTGAGGGAACATATAAGCTGCCTGCTTAAAATCTTCAACTTATATATAATTCATACATTTGAGTCAAAACATAAGTTGTCTTTAAAATCTGCTTCTTTTCTTTCTCTCAATGCAATTCTTTGTCAAAACCTACTAAAACATGACCAAGTATCATGTAAAATAAGAAACTGCTTCTTCTTCACACAAGATGTTCTCGTAGACTTGTCTTTGGGTGTAGAGGATAAAATAGGAAAAGTATATGGAAAGTATATCAGAAAAGGAAGTCTTAGTTTTCTTCTGGAAATGATGGACTTTCTTCTTCTACATCTTTCTTCCACCTGATGATGTCAACATCTTCAAACTTCTCTTCCATACCTTTTGTTCTCTTCATCTTGAAGTAGCAAACACTCTTGACTTCTTCGAATGAACTTTTCTCTTCCTCTAATGCTAAGAGTAAGAGATAAAACAAACATGGTATACAAATGGAAGTAAATATAGAATCATGTTTTATCATCTCCTCATATCTTTGAATCAAAATGCTGTTTCAAATGTCCGAAACGACTAAATTCACCAATCTTTTGTCTAAATGATGAATTACCCTTCTAGAGTTATCTCTCTAGATCACATTTGTACCTTGATATCCAACCAACTTACAACAGAAAATTGGCTGAAAAACTCATCCCATCTTCACATTTGTCTTCTTAGATTAACTTTCTTGCCATGAAAGAGATCTTCTCAAAACTCTCTAGAAAAACCTCTAGATACATGTTTTGATGTAGCCTTTAACTTTCAAATGATGAAATTGTATAAAAGCATTCCTTGAATTTCTTCAAATCTCTTCATAACTGCTCTTCTAAGACATGACCAGCAAATGATAATCTGATAGTAGAAAGTGATACCTATGATTTGATGTTGATCTAATTCCTTCATCTTCTCTAAACCATTGTTCTTCCTTGAATTTGAAGTAGTCTTCTCTTCATCAAGTCTTGGTCTTCAAACAATACTTTTGTACAGTATTTGCATACTCTTCCAAAAATATTCGCTGCTAACAGATCACCAACTTCATACTCCACACTGATGAATACACATAACTGAATTGTCTAATTCTCAAATCTCTACTCATCTAAATTAAGTTTGTATGTCAAATGTCAAATGTTAGAAGATGCTCTTAAATCATATGTTGTAAACGTGGAATTCTAGAAAACCTGGGAATATGAATGAGCCTTAATGCATTGATGCCAAAGACCTAAAGTTCTGAAACCAAAACCTTAGTGCTCTGATACCAAATGTTGGAAATGAGGTAGGCCCTTGGCTCATGTCACAGGTTCATGGTTCCATAGGTCCAGCATATACAACATTAATTCTAGCAATCTTCAATATTGACAAAACATGAACATACCACAACTTAATCATACAGATGATGAGACAAAGATAGAGAAAGAATAGACGACATGTGTAAGGTGTTACGTAAGCCATCGCTTACTCATAGTATCATATATACCAATGTTCAATGTACAACGTGGGAGCAAAACTCTCAACCACTCTATGTGATGAGAAATAGATGAATGAGTGAATGTACAAATGTAACAAACATATTCAGATGTATGGGCAAAAATCTGAATATACATGAGATGTGTGACCTAATAGGTTATAGAAGAGTGAATATGAGTGACCGAAGGAGGAAGGATCAGCGTGAAACTAATAATCAACAAACCCTCATCTAACCTTAGGCTGTGGAAGATCCTAAGTCAGATACGTGTGTGAAAAGATCACATACTTAAAAAGTAGCAAAGAATGCTAACAAGTTTGCTGCCAGAAATCCTCAAACTCATGTGAACACACCTTCTCAAACACCTCATCCAAATATGCATAAAGCATATACGTACTGATTCTCTTGTACCTATGCCGAATAGGACTCCTCCTGATATGAACGCTACTGCCTCCATAAATTCCAAGTAGTACCTGTGTGCATAAAGAGAATATGTACCTGAATACTTAACATAAGATGTAAATCTTATGTTAACCACCATCCAATGTCTTTGACATAGCCCGACATCTTCTTGTAGAAGACAATCTTCAACTACAACATGTAGACGGCCGATCCTCACCATCAAGCTACTAATGACCAAGTCTTCTTGCCATGAACAAGGGATAACCTCCTCTCCATGAGCTAGAGTGTGAGCACACCCTTCATCTTCTCCAAGAAGAATCATTAAGAAGAACTCCATAGCTGCTCCTCAACATGCTTCAAATTAGCACCATGGCTGCCCAATGTGCTAGAAGAAACACCACCTCTATTGAGGTCCAAGCTCCAAGCTTGTGTTGAATACTAGGTGAAGGATGAATACAATGAGCATGAGGCTCTTCTTATATAGTTTTGGTATAACTTGAAAAGCTCATCAAAAGCTCTTATCGAATAAAAAAGCTACACGATCGCTTATGAATAAACCTAATTTTATCGTCATCCGTTTTGCTATCCGTGTGATTTGATTTTAATAAAACAAAAGCACAAAAAGACTTCACGCTGCACCGATCGGGGATCAAACTCGGGTGCTTCCTTTGAGAGCACAATGGACTAACCAGCGCGCCTCACGCTGATGTTTGTACAAGGATTAAAATAGAGTACTACAGATGTTGTACCATTTTGACCTTTCTTGACCAATTTTGACCAATTGGGATATGCACAATATGACATTGTTTTCCAACAATGCTTCTGATCATTGTTGTGCATGTTGATGACATGCTACTCACTTGTCCTCTTGAGAAGCATATTGTTGATTTTAAGGCTGATCTACATGCCTCATTTGAGATATCAGATTTGGGTCATTTGCATCATTATTTGGGCATTCAGTTTATGCAAGTTGATGGCAAAATAGCTTTGTGTCAAACTACATATATTGACACATTATTGCAGCATTTTGGCCTTGACCACTGTAAAACCATTGCCACTCCTATGGAGACAGGTTTAAAGTTGAGTCTTCATGATGCTCGAGATGCATTTGATGTTGTTCTCTACTAGTAGGCTGTTGGATGCTTGATTTAGTTGTGCATTACTTGGCTAGATATTCACTTTGGTATCTCACATATGAGCAAGTTTATGCATTGCCCAGGTGACAAGCATTGGCAAGCGGTTAAGTGCATCTATCGCTACTTTGAGTGGTACCCAGCTACTTGGATTGTTTTATTCCAAGGGGGGATCACTACCATCAGATTTACATGTTTTTTCTGACTCTGGCTGGGCTGGTTGTTGTGACACTCATGTGTCCACTAGTGGCTTTTCCTTCATGCTTGGTAGCTCATGTATATCTTGCTTGAGCAAGAAGTAGCATATTGTGGCCACTTCCAGTTGTGAGGCTGAGTATAAGGCAACTTTCATAGCGA
>CM035435.1:35872320-35879820 GCA_020310875.1 Ceratopteris richardii | reverse complement strand
AAATATGGAAGAGGTGGAAATAAGAGTTGAGATTGTGAAGAATAGTGTGAAGACTGTTAGAATAGATGATGGTGTTTGGAGTTAAAAGACTTGCACAAGAGCAAATGGATAAAGTGTCAATTGCTGAAACCTCAAATACTACAACATGATGTTGTGCACTGTAGGGATCAGACCAGTGGTGAGATTCCAAGGTGCATTCTCAAAGGCAAGGGGATTGCCAACTAGTTTTGGGCATAAGCTTTCAACATTGTTGTCTATATTTGCAATGGCAGCTATAAATAATCCTCTCGAGGAAGAAACACATCATGAACCTTTCTTTGGTATGACAAATTAAGCGAGAAAACATCGGGGGCTTATCTGATTCACTTGCTAGCACTATCGGGGTGAAGCAAGGGTGCCCTCTTTCATCCACGCTCTTTGGTCTCTACATTGATGAGATAGTAGACTTCATACGGCAGCAGGGAGGTGATGGCATTGAGGTATGCGGGTCCACTGTCCATATTCTTTTATATGCTGATGATATTGTACTGGTTTCAGAGTCTGCAGAAGGTCTACAGCACCATCTACATGGTCTAGATGACTTTTGCAGACACAGAGGGTTATCTGTGAACCTTGGTAAAACCAAGGTCATGATCTTTCATACATCAGCACAGGTACGCATACATAGTTTGTTCACAGCAGCAGGTGGACCAATTGAGGTGGTCGGATCATATGTTTACTTGGGAGGGACATTTACAGCAGCATCAGGGGTCTTTTCTATGTCTCAGGCAGCCCGTGACCGCATCACACGTGGGTACGCAGCACTAGCTTTGATGGAGAGACAGTGCCACCAGGCATATTTTCAAGAGCCCCGCACAAAAGGGTGGCTCTTCGACACTTTGGTTACACCAGCACTCATGTATGGGGCAGCCATATGGGGGCCGGGATTAGCTACATCAGTATGGACAGCATTGGAGAGGCCACAGATCCTCATGATTGCTAGACTTATCCGAAGCAAGCCTTCAGTACCACATGATATCCTTAGAGCAGAGCTCGCTGCACCACCGATGCTAGTTGAGGCTTTATTCCAGACAGTATGCCTATTACACAGACTTCAGAGCATGGATACAGAGCGCATTGCTTATCGTGCTTTCCAGGCATCACGTGATATGGCATTAGCTGGCGACACCTCTTCATGGTATGCACAGACACGAGATTGGCTGGCCCACCATGGTTTTGACATAGACAGGCTACCACCACTACAGTACGACTTACATGCACCCACCTACTCGCTCTCTCACCAGGAGAGGAATAGGGTCATTCGTCAGGAGATACTGCATACATACATACAGAGGACATGGGTGAGCCCTAGGGATATATTGCCACCGAAAATGCTCTATTACCGTGAGCATTTTCTACATATATCGGATGAGGGCTTCATCGAGATTCCGAGATACATGCAGACATACCTACCCCACCACCTTCGAGTCGTCATTGGACAGCTTCGGGTTTCATCACATCAGCTCGAGATTGAGAGGGGTCGGTCCAAGGGAGTCCCCCGTGAGGAGAGGTGGTGCCCAGTATGCCAGACAGAGGTAGAGAGTGAGGAGCATTTTGTTATCAGATGCCCAGCATACTTAGACCTACGCGTCGCTCCAGCTATGCATGACTACGGGAGACCAGCAGCGCTTGGGACGCTTCCTTACAGCAGCATACGAGAGGCGAGAGCAGTCACTACAGCCCACACATCAGACACGGGTGAGTACCCAGCAGACCATTACTCAGTTCTTTCAGCGAGCTGAGCTACATCAGAGAGGTCCATCTATAGGGCTCACTCTCCACCAGGCAGAAGCAAAGAGAGTACGACGTCGACCACCCATGGTTGGATATTGCCGACCACGACTAATCATGAGGATATCTCACGCATCAGGACAGTCTACGACCGCATGATGGAGCAGAGGCGTACCACCACCCCCTGGGTTGTCTTCCTTCAGGAGGCACTCAGACCACCATCGATGTACCACATACTACACCCACGTCCACCCATCACTAGTAGCTAGGGTATTTTACTCACTCACATTATGGATCCCCCATGTATCAGGTGGCCATTATCTGCAGAGTCAGAGCCACGTCTCCAGAGTCTTTCCGAGCCCTATATAGCTTTGGGTAGCGAGTACTTTTTATTTCATTTCATTTTCTGCACAGGGTTACTACACTTGTACATGGTTTTGTCTCATAGGCCAAGTTTGGCCTCTAGAAGACGTTAATATGATTTCTTTCTTTCTCTTTCTCTTCTCTCTCTCTCTCTCTCTCTCTCTCTCTCTCTCTCTCTCTCTCTCTCTCTCTCTCTCTCTCTCTCTCTCTCTCTCTCTCTCTCTCTCTCTCTCTCTCTCTCTCTCTCTCTCTCTCTCTCTCTCTCTCTCTCTCTCTCTCTCTCCCCCCTCTCTCTCTCTCTCTCCCCCCTCTCTCTCTCTCTCTCTCCCCCCTCTCTCTCTCTCTCTCTCTCTCTCTCTCTCTCTCTCTCTCTCTCTCTCTCTCTCTCTCTCTCTCTCTCTCTCTCTCTCTCTCTCTCTCTCTCTCTCTCTCTCTCTCTCTCTCTCTCTCTCTCTCTCTCTCTCTCTCTCTCTCTCTCTCCCTCTCCCCCCCCTCTCTCTCTCCCCCCCCTCTCTCTCTCTCTCTCTCTCTCTCTCTCTCTCTCTCTCTCTCTCTCTCTCTCTCTCTCTCTCTCTCTCTCTCTCTCTCTCTCTCTCTCTCTCTCTCTCTCTCTCTCTCTCTCTCTCTCTCTCTCTCTCTCTCTCTCTCTCTCTCTCTCTCTCTCTCTCTCTCTCTCTCTCTCTCTCTCTCTCTCCCCCCCCCCCGCGCACAAGATCCATGCCCCAAAACCACTGGTATGATGCAGATTGTTCGGAACTCAAGAAACATCTACGGATTTTAGAGCATAGAGGGGATATTACACAGAGATAGGTACAGCATCGCATGCAGAGCCTTACTTGCCGCAAGCCACGGAAGTGGGAGGAGAGACAATACTAGGATATCTACCATTTGCTCATGAGTCAGGATAGTGAAGTGGCATGTCGACATCTGAGGGAGAGGAGACAATATACACCCATTCGAGACCCGAGCATTTGGCATAGCTGCGCACAGAGCCTATACCAGATCCCAGACCAGCCCCCCATTCCCAAGCCGATGAGCTCACGCCCCACTACCTCTTACTTCTTCACACCCACCATGGTGAGCCGCGCTATTTCACATATGCAGCATGGCAGAGCTCATGACCAGTTCAGTTCGCAGGCAGAGCACCTCATATACGGACGCATGACTCTAGCACCACTCATTGCCCACCTCTGCAGCCGTGAACTGGTTGAAGGGTTCCCTGACTCATGGACTGAGCACATCATAGTGCCCATTCATAAGTCAGGTGATGTTATGGATCCAGCTACATATCGGACAATCATGATTGGCCCCACATTGGCCAAATTATATGGGACAGTGCTAGAGACAGAGTTGAGCACTCTCGCAGAGCGGAAGGGTATCAGGGCCCCAAGACAGGCACGTTTTAGACAAGATTACTCTACCATTGAGCACATCTTCACTCTAAGATGTCTGATCGACCAGGCAAGAGTGAGGAAGAGGAGATTATACTGTTGTTTTGTGGACTTCCGCAAAGCCTTCAACACAGTTCCTAGGGAACAGCTCTTTAGACGCCTACTCGATATCAGAGTTCCAGATGAGATGAGATGATATGGGGGATCTACACCTTATATGAGAGAGTATTTGGTAGAGTCAGATGTCCAGGTGGCTTATCTGACTCACTTGCTAGCACTATCGGGGTGAAGCAAGGGTGCCCTCTTTCACCCACCCTCTTTGGTCTATACATTGATGAGACAGAGGACTTCATACGACATCAGGGAGGGGAGGGCATTGAGGTACGAGAGACTACTGTCCATATTCTTTTATATGCTGATGATATTGTGCTAGTTTTAGAATCTGCAGAAAGTCTACAGCACCACCTACGCGGCCTAGATGGCTTCTGCATACATAGAGGGCTATGTGTGAACCTTGGTAAAACCAAGGTTATGATTTTTCATACATCAGCATAGGTGAGGAGACATAGTTCTTTCACGGAAGCAGGCGGACCGATTGAGGTAGTCGGATCATATGTCTATCTCGGAGTGACATTCACAACAGCCTCTGGGGTCTTCTCTATGTCTCAGGCAGCCCGGGATCGCATGATGCATCACACATGGATACGCAGCACTAGCCTTGATGGAGAGATAGTGCCACTAGGCACATTTTCAGGAGCCCCGCACAAAGGGATGGCTCTTCGACACTCTGGTTACGCCAACCCTCATGTATGGAGCAGCAATGTGGGGGCCAAGATTAGCTACATCAGCATGAACAGCATTGGAGAGGCCACAGATTCTCATAATTCCTAGACTTTTCAGCAACAAGCCTTCAAGCCTTCAGTACCACATGATATCATCATAGCAGAGCTTGCTACACCATCGATGCTAGTAGAGGCATTGTTCTAGACACTATGCCTATTACACAGGATACAGAGCATGGACACAGAGCGCATCACTTATCGAGATTTCCAGGCATCACCCGACATGGCACTAGTAGGTGACACCTCCTCATGGTATGCAGAGACACGAGATTGGCTGGCCCATCATGGATTTGACATAGACAAACTACCACCACTGCAATACGACTTACAGGCCCACACCTATTCGCTCTCCCAACAGGAGAGGAACAGGGTCATTTGCCAAGAGAGATGGCATACATATATACAGAGTGACACCTCCTCATGGTATGCAGACACGAGATTGGTTGGCCCATCATGGATTTGACATAGACAAACTACCACAACTGCAATACGACTTACAGGCCCACACCTATTCGCTCTCCCACCAGGAGAGGAACAGGGTCATTTGCCAAGAGAGATAGCATACATATATACAGAGGACATAGATTAGCCCCAAGGATACACTACCACTGAAAATGCTCTAATACTGTGAGCATTTTCTACAGATCTCAGATCAGAGCCTTATTGAGACTCCGCGATACATGCAGACATACATACCACACTACCTCTGAGTCGTCATTGGGAAGCTTCGAGTTTCATCACATCAGCTCAAGATCGAGAGGGGTCGGACCATGGGAGTATCTAGAGAGGAGAGGTGGTGCCCAATATGTCATACAGAGATAGAGAGTGAGGAGCACTTTGTTACCAGATGCTATGCTGAGAATACTCAGATCTACGAGCACAGTTCCATATAGAGGAGTCACTACAGATGTGCCCGACCATTGGAAACCAGCGGAGGCTTGGACTATTCCTCACAACAACGTATGAGAGTTGAGAGCAGTTGTTACAGCCCACACATCAAACACAGATAAGTACACAGCAGACCATTACTCAGTTCTTTCAGCGAGATAGGCTACATCAGATGAGCCCACCTTCCAGAGGCATAGGGCTAACGCTCTGGCAGGCAGCGGCACAGAGGGTGCAATGTCGACCACATAGAGCTGGGTATAGACAACCACAACTATATCAGGAGGATATCTCACGCATCAGGATAGCCCATGACCATATGATGGAGCAAGCGCACCACCACCACCTGGGTAGCCTTCCTTCAGGAGGCACTCAAACCGCCGTTGATGTACCACATACTCCACCCACCTCCACCCGTTACTTGTAGCTAGGATATACATATTCACTCCCGTCATCGGGTCCCTTTGTATTAGATGGCCATTATCTGCAAAGTCAGAGCCACATCTCCCCACACACCATTACATTATCCCCACTACCTCTCTGTCACCCGGTACACTATCATGTGGTTGTTTCCATGTTCAGCCTACACAATTTTGTGTAGCGAGTACTTTTCCATTTTATTTTATTTCTACACAGGGGTTACTACAGTTGTACATGGTTTTGTCTCATAAGCCAAATTTGGCCTTCAGAAGACGTTAATATCACTTTCCTCTCTCTCTCTCTCTCTCTCTCTCTCTCTCTCTCTCTCTCTCTCTCTCTCTCTCTCTCTCTCTCTCTCTCTCTCTCTCTCTCTCTCTCTCTCTCTCTCTCTCTCTCTCTCTCTCTCTCTCTCTCTCTCTCTCTCTCTCTCTCTCTCTCTCTCTCTCTCTCTCTCTCTCTCTCTCTCTCTCCCCCCCTCCCTCCCTCCTCCCCCTCCCCCTCCCCCTCCCCCTCCCGCCCCCTCCCGCCCCCTCCCCCCCCCCTCGCCCCCTCTCCCTCCCCCCCTCCCCCTCCCCCTCCCCCTCCCTCTCCCTCCCTCCCTCCCCCTCCCCCCCCCTCCCCTCCCCCCCCTCTCTCTCTCTCTCTAGGGGTACATTGCCACCGAAAATGCTCTACTACCGCGAGCATTTTCTACATATATCGGGCACGGGCTTCATCGAGATCCCGAGATACATGCAAACCTACCTTCCCCACCACCTACGAGTCGTCATTGGGCAGCTCCGGGTTTCATCACATCAGCTCGAGATTGAGAGGGGTCGGTCCAGGGGAGTCCCCCGTGAGGAGAGGTGGTGCCCAGTATGCCAGACAGAGGTAGAGAGTGAGGAGCATTTTGTTATCACATGTCCAGCATACTTAGACCTACGAGCACAGTTCCAGATCGAGGAGTCATTCCAGCTATGCATGACTATGGGAGACCAGAGACGCTTGGGACGCTTTCTCACGGCAGCATACGAGAGGCGAGAGCGGTCACTACAACCCATACATCAGCCACGGGTGAGTACCCAGCAGACCATTACGCAGTTCTTTCAGCGAGTTGAGCTACATCAGAGGTCCATCTATAGGGCTCACGCTCCACCAGGCAGCAGCACAGAGAGAACGGCGCCGACCACGCATGGGCGGATATCGTCGACCACGACTATATCAAGAGGATATCTCACGCATCAGGATTGCCTACGACCACATGATGGAGCATAGGCGTACCACCACCCCCTTGGTTGTCTTCCTTCAAGAGGCACTCAGACCACCACCGATGTACCACATACTACACCCACCTCCACCCATCACCAGTAGCTAGGGCGTTTTACTCACATCTTGGATCCCCCCATGTATTAGATGGCCACTATCTGCTGAGTCAGAGCCAGGTCTCCCCAGTCTTTTCCAGTCCTATATAGCTTTGTGTAGCGATATACTTTTTATTATCTGCAAAGTCAGAGCCACATCTCCCCACACACCATTACATTATCCCCACTACCTCTCTGTCACCCGGTACACTATCATGTGGTTGTTTCCATGTTCAGCCTACACAATTTTGTGTAGCGAGTACTTTTCCATTTTATTTTATTTCTACACAGGGGTTACTACAGTTGTACATGGTTTTGTCTCATAAGCCAAATTTGGCCTTCAGAAGACGTTAATATCACTTTCCTCTCTCTCTCTCTCTCTCTCTCTCTCTCTCTCTCTCTCTCTCTCTCTCTCTCTCTCTCTCTCTCTCTCTCTCTCTCTCTCTCTCTCTCTCTCTCTCTCTCTCTCTCTCTCTCTCTCTCTCTCTC